>CM076578.1:1701802301-1701817437 GCA_034641835.2 Pinus albicaulis
TTGTCCGCCCTCGAACTGTCGCTCTTGCGACGACTATGTGTCGGAATAGCGACGAATTGGCCGTCGGAATTTCCGCCAAATTTTCTAGTGATGATGTTGTTTTCAGTGAAGGAAAATATTTCCTTCGACACAAAGAAACAAGACAAACCAAGAAGATTGGGATTTTTGTGAACAATATCTATAAAATTGATGTAGATGGTTGCGCAACATTGATGGGTAAAGCAAACAAAGTGGTGAGCCGAGATGAGGGTGAGTTATACCATGGATATTTGAAGGTCATGTCGTAGATTTCTATGGAGCTTCCAAAGGGTACTCTTGCGTAGATAGACACATGTAAGGGATGTACCATGGGGAAGTGTGAGAAATCCATGCGATTTCCCCTTGAGAGGGAGCTTGATTTGCATGCAGATGAGGAACTCTTGGTTCCAAAGAATGAACCTCAAGATGTGGAACAGCCACATGCAGAGGATCATGGAGTGGAAGAAACCTCTCAAGCAGAGAAATTTCGAGCCAGATGGGCAGAGGGAGTGCATGCAGCTATACCTCTAGGTGTGAGGTGGGGCGACATGTAAGATTAATCCCAATAAGAAAATTGGGCAGGGTCCTAGAGATGGTGCATCTTGTGGATCGAACTTGGCTATGAGGGCCCACAGTACATCAGTAGCAGGATCAATTAGATTGATGCAGTCAGATGTCAGGAGGACAAAAATCAGAGTGACAGGTGTCGGATACTGGAGCGCAGATAAGAGTTTGCAGCAATGAAGAGTGCATGGATGCAGATGCCAATAGTGCAGAGAGTCTAGTAGACATGTGCAGTAGGTACCAGTAGTCAGAAGACTCTAATGATAGATGCATTCTATTTATTCAATTTTTTGGAGGCTATTCAGTTTCAGAAGTGTTGCATGCAAAAGTTGCATGTGTGAGAAATACTAGATAAGTGTTGCATGCAAGAGTTGCATGTGTGAACAACACTAGTGAAGTGTTGCATGAAAGAGTTGCATGTCACATGCAAGAGGTGCATGTGTGCATGCAAGGACATCCCTTTTCTGTTGAGAGGGAGTGTTGAAGTTTGCAACAAGAAACAGTGAAATTGGCATCCAGAAGCAACATGACAGCACCTACACTAGTGTGGGATCACAGGCCATGTAGTGATGGGTTGTAGTGATATATTAGTTTGAAATTAAATTTATTTAATAAATTGGATATGTGTCAAATTTAATTATCCCTTAATTAAATTGGAGAATAAAATGTAATCTTATCTCATAAACACTTGTAATAGTTAATTGAGTGTGATAAACTCAGTTAGCTCATGGAATTCGAGTTGAGCGTAGTTGGTGAGGCATGTAGAGTGATTCTATTAGTTATGGAGTTCGAATTGCATTTAGTGCATTAGTTTAATGCATGAGAAATCAGTTAACTCAACTAATTGAGTTAAAGCCAGTTGAACTAGTTGTAACTATTTGTTGCACTAGTGAGAGATCAAGTCAATTAAATCAGATTTAATTCACATGCAATGATCTGCCATGCAACTAATGATTTATTATTAATAGCTGCATGCATTTCAGTTCTAGTTGAGACCTAGTTGAGACAAAGGTTAAAGGGAAGTTGACTATTAGTTTTTTTATTAGAAAACTGGCCAAATGTAGTTAAAACACCACAGGATTTCCCATGATACTAGTGCAGTTGAGAAAGGATGAAATTCCTAAGGAATAGGGATTGCATTCTTCATGAATTACGTGAGCAAGGAATGCTGAAGATAGGCTAAGAATTGGCTAAGTGTTGGCCCGATTTTGTCTAGATCTATGTGAGACGATAAGTAGAGTGTAGGAGACTCTTGTGAGAAGAGTGAATTGTAATTGTTTCATGATTCCTTGTGGAATATAAAATATAAGATATAGGGGTTTTGAGTAGCAAGCTTCCCCTGAGAAATGATTTTTGTTGTGGTTTGATTTGTTTCTTTCTGCACTTGTTGTGATTGGCAATCGTGTTTAATTTTCGCAATTGATTTGTATAAGGATTCAGTATCTAGCTTTAGTACATTGCTTGATCAGATTGAATCCATTGATATAAATATGTTTGTATAATTTCTACATCACATGTCATGCCATATGCCATGTTATATGACACATCATATGCCATGTCTTCATATTCCATTCACATGACATGTGTCACAACATGATTAGTCATCCATGGATGAGATGACACGCTGATTTGGAATACCGATGTATCAATTTGGTGGGGTAGGGGGACTAACACTTGAAAGAAAAAATAAATCAAGGTAAAAGGGTGTTTTCTTTATGAATGTAAAATTAAGTAGTTGAAAGAGACAAAACACGAAGGAACAACAATGATGAAAGGCATATATTCTCCAACAAATAAGGCAACTAGACCATGGATAATTAACATTAGTTGTTTTACCATGTAACATGATGCACTATTTGTTCATGCCAATTCAAGCACCAACAAACTTTCAAAAGAAAAATGGATATATGGAAATGAAACAAAAGAAAAACCTACTACAAAACACATAACATTCATTAATGGTAGAGGAACAAAGAAAGAGTCATCACAACTATGAAATTATTTTATTGGGTTGTGAAATAAGATTTACCCCTCTAAAAATATAAATCCATTTTCATGTTTTAAATTTCCTTACAAACACTAAACATGTAAAAGAATAAAGACTGATGCATCATACACAAATCAGATAGTTGCAAAAGAATTACTTTCTCCTAATTTTGACTACCTTGAAAAAGTATAATTATGAGAATGTTGGATAGTACTTTCTTTTCATTAGTCCTAAATGAAAGTACACATCATCGCTTAGAGAAATGTCTTTTGGCTTATGCCACATTTCTAGACTCAAAAAATGTTGTGGCCTTCAATATCACAAATTTTAAAGTTCACAATGTTTGTGATGGAAGAAAAAGCTCAACATATGATGTAATCGATGAGTTTAAGGAAGCAAGTGGTTTTCAAATAAAAAATCGATAACAATTTGTATGTATGGTGCTTCACCAGTGGTTGGAAATGAAAATGGCTTTATTACTTTTTTGAAAAAATATATACCTATTCTTGTAGGTTTTCGTTGCATTATTCATTATGAAACTTTAGCTTCATCATAAGCTTCCAAAAGAATACTTGAACTATTATTTGTTGTAAAAATGAAAAATAAGGTATATTCTTGGGTGTAAAATTCTTTTAAAAGAAGTAGTCAACTTATTGTTCCAAAGGAACTTATGCAACTTGAAACTCTTTAAGTTTTTGAAATCGATGTAGTTAAATTGATTTGAAGAGGACAAGTCATTGAAAGGCTTGTTATATTGTTACCTCCCATGTTGACTTTGAAAACAAATTAAAGGAACCACTCATGTTATCATAAGGCAATGATATTTTCTATTCAATTTTGTTTACTTATGCTTGCAGACATAATGTATGAACTAAACTAGTTGAATAAGAAATTTCAACAAGAATATGTCGATGGAACTTCTTTAGAGAAAATTATAGATGTTACTATAACCACTTTAAAATTGTGGTTTTTACGAAATGCCACATTTAAAAATACATGAGTTAGTTATTTAAAGTTTTAGATTTGTCTAAATCTCACTATCTAGAGATTTCTAATAAAAGGGAATTTGTTCATGGGCACAAATTGTGATTTGTAGAAATTGTACATGCATATGGTGATTATATTGATACACAAAAACAATCATGGAAACCTTGCATGAATAGATTAGTATAGAGTTGAAAGCAGCTTGCAAAAGAATATGTTAAAGCTCTTATCGGCAGTTTGAATGGAAGATTCTATCATCTTGTTTTTCTCAACTCTACAAGGTTGTTTAGCCATTTCCATTATTTGAAGGAAATTTGTGGCAAACAAGAGAATTCAAACAATTGTCTAGAATAACTTTCTCAGCACCTATGACATCCTTTATGTCAACCAAAAGAAAATAAAACATTATTTTATTTTGAAGCTCGATTAAAAGAGTTGCATGCATTTGTTCATACTCTTCATGTTAAATGTAAGTGGTCATCCACGAAACATGGGTGGAGGACCATTTTTGTGTCACAATTTTACATACATGTCGAAATTATGGTAGACAATACGTACAAATTATGATAGACGACACCTACTATTCATGCAAGTATAGTTACATGTGAGAGAGGATTCTTAAGACAAAATATTCAAAAAAATATATATATAAAGAAGAAAACTATAATTAACTACACTAGATGTGTCTTTGGTTCCATTGATGTGAGTGCCACTGCTTAGATATAAGCTATACAAAATTTTAAAAGAAGAATTATATATAAAGTATTATATTCTATATAATGTAAGATACCTAAAAGTTTTGATACTAAATGTGATTTTATAATAATTTTATGTTTAACCATTGTAATCATGTATTTTTTCCTTTAACCATTATAATAATATAAATGATTTGTTTTCTTCAAGCATATAATAAATCTAATAAATTAATCTTGTATTCTTAATAAAAATTCAACAGGAAGACATAGTAGTTTATAAGTTAGTTCGTGTTTTTTATTCATTGTGATATACTTTTAATTTTTAGTTATTCCAATCATCTTTTTCAAAGCATAACTATATTAAATTCCAAAAAAAAATATATTAGAATGTTTATATTTTATAAATTTAATAATTTAATTATATAATTTCAATAAGTTTTGATTTTAAATAAAATTGAGAAGAAATTTTATTAAAAAACAAATGTATAATATTTAGAATATGTTCATAATAATAATAAATAAAATGTTTATTCTCTATAAATTTAATAATTTTAAATTTATTAAAAACAGCCTCTCCTTGGCCCGGAGGCTCCTGCTGCTACTGGTCACCCCTCTGCCATCGGAGATGATGATGCTACTGCAGCGCCCATGATTGCGCGGCTGCTGCCGGTACAAATTAACAATTTAAAAAAATAATAATAATAAATTTCTTTAATCTTAAAAATTATCAACTAAAATTATATGATAATGTGAATGTTTGGAATGTTATTTGATATCATTATGTTTAGGTAACACCTCATCTATCTTCAAGTATACAAGCCAAGAACCAATATATAAATAGGTAAAAGAAACGACCATTAAAAAATTATTAAAAAAGAAGAAGTGAAGGTTACAGATTTATAAATACATTAATGGTTAAAATTAATAATTAATGAAAAGTTAGCGTTGTAGAATTACAAATAATTAAAAGAATAAGAAGAATTAGAAAATAATTAAACAAGATACGTTAATAACATAAAATTGAACAAAAATTCTAATATTAAAATGCAAAGGTTAAAAATATGCCTATTAAATTATTAATTAAAATTAAAATATTATTAGATTAGATGAAGTGGAAAGTTAGACCAAAATGGAATTCATATTAAAGAGGAAAGGAAAAATATATTTATTTTATTTTATTTTAAATTATTAAAATTGTATTAAAATAGTATTAAAATTAAATTAAAATAATATTAAAATATATTCAATTAAAAATTAAATTTGAATAGAATAAGAAAAAGTCTATGGAGTGTAGTTCAATTGGAAATCACATGTTATAAAATAATATGCAAAGGATAAAACTTAAATTTCAAATCTGGGTTAGCCTTAAAATAAATCAGATAAGAGAGGATTATAAATAAATAAATAAACAAGATGTAAATTTTACTAATTTATAAATAATTAAGAAATTGTTACTGTGAATTTTACTAATTTATAAATAATTAGGAAATTGTTGATGATGATGGTTAAAGTCCACTGAAACTAAACTTTGGTCTATAGGACCTTTAATTTTCTTAGACCCACCTCCAAGGAGTGATTTCACTGCTAAATCTACTAATTTATAAATAATTAAGAAATTGTTAGAAATTATTATTTGAATAAATAGAAGATATTAATTAATTTATTAAAAAAGTTAGTAGGAATAAAGGATCAAATAAATTAGAAAAGTAATTAATCAAGATTGAATACTAAAAATATATGTTAAACATAGAATAAAATAATATAGCATTAGAAAAATCTGCAATGGAAGAACAAAGTGATAAAATAATGACATAGTATGAAAGAGGAAAAGGCATAAATATAATTTAAATTAATATTAAAAATAATACTAAAATAATATTATAAATAGGATAGATTAGAGAAGTATATGATTAGGATTAAGATAGGATAAACTAAATTTAAATTTAAAATTGTAGAAGAATTAAAATAGAACTTAAAATGGACTAAAATTAAAAGGTAATAAAGAGGGACGCATGGAAGAGGAACTAAGAAGGGTTAGGTCTAACATCAGAGTCAGGGGGCTTGGGATTAGAAGAGAAAAAATAAATGGTGGGTTTCTAAGAATAGCTCAATTGATATATGTCTTCTCAATTAAAGTTGTTACGGTGCTTTTTGATTTCTATAGCTTCTTTAATATGGTTAGAATGGAAGGGGGCAAAGACCAAGATTCTAGCTTTATCAAAACAAATGAAATGTTTGGTATTGTGAGAGAGTTCAGTGATGACATATTTAGCAATTTGATTATGGTAGGTTTCAGTCATGTGTTCATTAAGGTAGACTTTGAAGGATCTACCAGTTTTCCCTATGTAAAACATATCGCAAGAGCAAGGGATCTCATAGACTCCAAGGAATAGCATAGGATCATTATTGTCTTTGGCTGACCAAAAGCGCTAGCTATAGGTTGTCTTGGGTTGAAAAATTTTTGATATTATTTTTAGAAAGGATTTTGGAGATATGATTAGTAACTCCTTTAATGTAGGGAAGGGAGACTTTGTCTAAGAACAGATTGTTGGTAAGGCTTTTGGGATGAGGGTGGAGAGCAGAATGGAATGCCTTTTTAATTTGGGATAAAAAGTAGCCATTAACTTTAAGGGCTTTGGTGAGATGGGATTTTTCATCAGACAAATATTGAGAGGAATAAATCCAAATGGCATGAGTAATAAGGGTTTTAAGGATATCATACTTTTGAGCAGGATTATGGTGAGAGTTGACATAGTGGTACCTATTAGTATGAGTCTTCTTTTGACATACCTGGTGGGTAAGAGAGCCATCCAGAAGGAGAGAAACAAGGACTTAAAGGAGGGGAAGGGATTGGTTAGCTTCAAGTTCCATAACGAACTGTATGTGGGAAGAGATGTGATTGAGATGGGAAAGGAATGCTTGGAGTTCTCACATACCATGAGACCAAATAACAAAGGTATCATAGTGTTGAGATTCAACAAGAAGATTCAGAACTCATGCCTAGTGCATTAAGCACCTGGTTGCATTAAGCACCTAGACTAGGGTGGGGCCCATAGTGTTATTTTTGGGTGCATTTCTATTTTGGTTATCCCTTAATTAAAATGGAAATTAAACCTTAATCCATTCTCAACGTGGACTTGAATGAGTTAACTGAAATTGATAAATTCAGTTAGCTAGTGGATTTCGAGTTAGAGGTAGTTGGTGAGGCATGCAGAGTAATTCTAGTTGTAACAAAGTTTGAAGTGCAGAGGTGCATTAGTTAATGCAAGTTGTAAATAGTTTAACTCAGTTAAGTGAGTTAAACTTAGTTGTGCTAGTTGTAACTGAAGATACACTAATGAGAGATCTAGTGAATTAAATATTAATTAATTCACAATCAATGATCTCACATGCAACTGAGGATTTACTATTATTAGCTGCATGCAAGTCAGATCAGTGGAGACCCAGTTGAGTTCTAGGTGAAAGGGAAGTTGACTATCAATTGTAGGATTATTGGGTTGCACATATGCAACCAAACACCCATTGGAGTGCCCATGATACTTTCACAGTCAAGGCATGCAAGAATTCCTATCTTTTAGGAATATTTACCATCAAGGATTGCACAAGCAAGGAAGGTTGTCTAGAGGCTGAGAATTGGCTATGTGTTGGTCAGTTTTGCATATGACAGTGTGAAACAATTAGCTGAGTATTGGAGGGCTCTTGTGAGAAGATTTTTTTATGTGATTTTTTCATCATCCATGCTTAATATATAATAGAAGATAGTGGGGTTTTTAGCTGTAAGCTTTCCTCGGGAAATTATCTGTGTTGTGTGTGATTGATCTTTCTTCATTTTCATGTGATTAACGATTGTGTTTTTAATTCCACAAAATATTTGTAGAAGCACTTCAGTATTTAACTTTAGTACATTGTTATATCGGGTGAATCCAAGATATACATGCATGTTGTATAATTTATACATGGTATCAGAGCACAGAAAATTGCAGAAGTGAAGGAGGAGTTGAGTTTGTGACTGGATAGAATTCGAATTTGCAGAAAGTCTTTCTTGGTGCTACAGCTAATTCAAGATCGAAATGGCTTTCAATGGCTTGAGGTTGGAGTATGCACTCGAGGGAAGCACGAACTACATTGCTTGGAAGGATGAGATGGAGGCAATACTCAAAGACAATGGGTTGAAGGAATTCATTGACAAAGATGTTCCTAAACCCGATGTTGCAGATGCTACAAATCTTGATGCATGGAAAAAGAAAGTGACAAAGGCGAGGAGGATCCTATTGGAGGGAGTACGAGACCACATTGTCTCAAGCCTCCATGGGAAAGCCACACCATATGCAATGTGGAAGGCTTTGACAGATATATTCCAAAGCAGCAATGACCATAGGAAATTGGTGCTCAAAGATAAACTCAGGATGATCAAGATGGAAAAGGGCAACACCATTCCAAAATATCTAGCAAATTTTTTCCAATGTCGGGATGAATTGGGGAGCGTTATAATAACAGTTGTTGATGATGATTTGGTGAGCCTGGCTCTCCTAGGACTTCCCAAGGGTTGGCACAGCTATCAAGACTCTGTCAATGGAAGGGAAAAAATTCCAGATTGGGAACAACTATGGTCGGATTTGGTGCTGGAGGATTTCAAACGGAACACCAAAGATAGAACTTCATCTAAGAATGAGGATGAAGAGGATTGTTCTTTGGCTGCCAAAGCAAGGAAGGGGAAGGGGAAGAAAGTCCAATCTAAATCCAAGTCCAAGAATGGAAAGAAGCAAGACATGTCCAAGGTGAAGCGTTTTCACTATCATGAGCATGGGAATTTTGCTACTAACTGTCCACAAAAGGAGAAGAACAAGAAGGTTGGAGGATATGTAGCTGGTGAGGCCCTTGCCTCGCAAGTTGAGCTTGACTTATGATTGATCGCATGTATGGTGTCCAGTGCATTAGGTTCTATGTGGTATTTGGATAGTGGCGCTTCCTTTCACATGATAGGAGATAAGGAACTTTTCAGTGACTTGGAGGAGAAAGATCTCCAGATGCATATTGAAATGGGTGACGATGGAAGGTACAATGCTACTGGGATTGGTACCATTACATTTCAAAGGGATTCAGGTAAACCATTTCAATCAAAATATGTGATGCATGTACTGGGTCTGAAGAAAAATTTGGTCTCAGTCGTAATGTTGGAGGATAGAGGCTATGATGTTGTTTTTAGTGATGGAAAATCTTTCCTGTGACATAAAACAACAAGACAAGCCAAGAGGACAGGGATTCAAGTTAAGAATCTCTACAAGCTAGAGGTAGATGGGGGTGCAGCAATGATGGGCAAGGTAGATGAAGTGGTGAGCCGAGATGAGGGCAAATTATGGCACAAGAGATTGGGCCATCTTCACCATGGAGCCTTGAAATTCATGCAACAGATTTCTATTGGTCTTCGAAGGGGTACACTTGCGCAGTCAGACACATGCAAGGGATGTACTATGGGAAAATATGTAAAGGCCACCTTTCATGAGAAGTAAAACCGAGCTTCGGGGATCCTTGAGAGAGTTCACACAGATGTGTGTGGTCCTTAATTTGTTGCTTCAACAGCAAAAAATAATTACTATGTAATATTTGTTAATGAATTTTCTCGTAAGTGCTGGATATTATTCATGCAGAAGAAAGATCAAACATTCTCCAAGTTCTGTGAGTTTAAGGCACTTGTGGAGAAATATTCGAGGAAGTAAGTGAAGGCTCTTAGGAGAGAAAATGGTGGAGAATACATATCTAATGAATTCAAGAACTTCTGCAGCAAAGAAGGAATTCTAAGAGAACTCATAGCGCCTCATAACCCACAGCAGAATGGGGTCGCAGAGAGGAAGAACATAACTATTGTGGGTGCAGCATGAGCAATGTTACATGTCCAGTGCCTACTGATGCATTTGTGGTCAGAAGCATGCAATACAATGGTACATGTGCAAAATAGTTGTCCTTATAGAGTACTTGGAATAAGTACACCTGAAGAGGCTTTCACTGATAAGAAACCTGATGTTTCACACTTTAAGATTTTTGGCTCATCCGTTTATGTGCATGTGACCAAGGACGTTAGGAAGAAGTTGGAACCAACAGTTGAGGTTGGGATTTTTGTGGGGTACACTAAAACACCCCATAATTATCTTGTGTATTTTCCAAACAACAGAATGACTGTTGTGTGACGGGATATCAAATTTGATGAGGAGAAATACACGCAGTTGTCCATTGAGAGGGATTTGGACTTGCATGCAGAAGAGGAACTACTAGTTCCCAAGGATGAGTCTCAAGATGTGGATCAGCCACATGAGGAGGTTCATGGAATGGAGGAAAACACTCATGCAGATCCATCCATCAGAAATGGCAGAAGGTGCACCATAGAAGCTGATAGATTGAGACTTGATGCTGCAGAGAATGTAGGAGCCCCTAATTCACAGGACAGACAGAGACAGTCTCCTGACAAATTTACTGGATACATAACTCTTATGAGCAAATGTATTGTGGCTGAAGCATCTTCCTTTCAAGAAGCAGTGCAGTAGCCAACTTGGGTTGATGAAATGTGTAGAAATTTGAATAACTGATATGTTATCCACCGAGATTCTCCTGATCACACACTATTTTATCTTCATGCACAATACAGAATCTCTTCTACCATTGATCATTAATTACGGAAATAAAAATAATCACATGCGCACATTAAAACCATAAACAATCACACATATGAACACAGTATTTCATGGGAAAGCTTAGAGCTGAAAACCCCAACTATCTGTATATTATATGTCATAGAGATCATGTAAAAATCATTGTACAAAGCCCCTCACAAGCTCTCAGCACAACCTCCAATTTGTACACACTAATCAAGCTAGATCTAGCAAAACACATGCTCCAATCTTTGCCACCTGATAGCCAGCCTCTATTGCGTAATCAATGCTATAGAATGGCTCATAAATAACTTCGAACCACCTGGCTTGTACTACACAATCCTCATTGGCTTCTCCAATCACTAGTTGTTGCAATCATGCAACAGTATAGTCACAACTGATAGTCACACTGCTCTTTCACCTATCTCTTCACTGGCCTCCACTGAAATTGTCCATGCACTGAAGTTAATTGATGTATTCTTTAGTTGATTAATGAGTTTATAATTAGTGAATTAATTAATAATTAATTCACACCACTCTCACTAGTGTATCAATCAGTTAGACTAGATACAACTAGCTCAGCTATGTTTAGCTTAGTTAAACTGAACACAACTCCATTAACTTCCTCAATCAACTCCACCAAACTCTCTCATATGAGTTCTAATTGAAGTATCCATGCAATAGCTCCACTTAACCCTTAAGAATAGTGTAATTCCTTCTGTCAGCTCCTGTGCCACATCTGTGCACTTAACTGGAGTGCTCCAAGAGAATAAGATAATGTTTATAATCCAAATATTATTAAGAGCTAATAATATTCGACATATCTATTTTTAGACTGGTAATATGAAAATAGATTCTGCCCGATATGTCTAAAAATAGAAGTCCATCAAATTTTCCAACTTGACCAACCATCCACAAATAACATCCTGCAACTCATAGAACATGATCCATATGTCTAAAAATAGACATAGTCTAAAAATATACTTGGCGCCAAAAATAGCCTGCGAGCCCACTTAGTGAAGGCGACTTCTTTCCACTAAGCTCATCGTCTTGTTGCAATCTCAACACTCCCTCTCAAAAAGATAAGGATTATCTGCCACCCCTATCCTGCCTCTGTGGTATTCAAATTTTCTCTTGGTGAGCGCCTTCGTCAAGATATCAGCATCCTGATCCTCCATGGGAATGTATGAAAGTAACATGATCTTCCACTACACACAATCTCTGATATGATGATACCAGATGTCAATGTGTTTAGATATATCATGAAATACTGGATTAACTGAGAGTTTAATGCAACTCTGATTAGCACAATAAATCACAGTAGGATCTAAGTGTGAACCGAACAACCCGACCAGGATCTTCCTCATCCATATAGCCTCGCATGCAGCCAAACTCACTGCCATATACTCAACCTGTTGAACTGAGTGCCACGGATCTCTGCTTCCTACTGTACCAAGAAACTGTTGTCGACCCGATACTAAAAATCCCTCCAGATGTTCTCTTTCTGTCCATTGGGCTCCCTGCCCAATCTGCATCCGTGAAGCCACATAGCCTCACCTCATCCGACTGTCTGTACCATAATCCATATCCCGATGTGCCTCTGAGATATCTCAATACGTGCTTGCCTTCCTTCCAGTAGAGCTTGGTAGGCTTAACCATAGCTTGTGAAAGCTGGTTAACAGCATAGCATATGTCGGGTTGTGTATTGACCAGATACATAAGTGACCCCACCAACTGTCGATAAACAGTGGCATCCACTACCTCCGCCGAAGTGGCATCCTCCTTCCTCCATCCACTAGGAAGAGGAGTATCAACAGGCTTGCAGCCATGCATGTTGAACTTCTCTAGTATCTCCCGAGCATAATTGCCTTGAGAAACAAACAGTCCATCACTGCGCTGCCAAATTTCCAATCCCAGAAAATAATGAAGGAGGTCCAAGTCCTTCATCTCAAACTCCTTTGCAAGATCAGCTTTGCATGAGTGTATCAACAATTCATCACCTGTAAAAATCAAATCATCTACATAAAGTACAATGATCAGCAACTTACCCTCCACCACAATCTGGTATAGGTTTGGATTCGCCTCACTCTTGGAGAATCCAAGTCCGGTGAAATAATTGTCTATCCGTGTGTACCAAGCACGACGTGCTTGTTTCAACCCTTATTGTTGAGAATGCAGCAAGATGATGGAGCTTGCTGAAATGAAGTCGCCTTCACCAAGTGGGCCCGCAGGCGAATTCTGGCGCAAAGTCTATTTTTAGACTATGTCTATTTTTAGACATATGGAGCATGGTTCGGGGATTCCAGTTTTAGATTCTTGGAGCATTGGTCATGTTGGTAAAAATATATGAGACTCTATTTTTTAGGTCGAAGAGGTCGAAGGCTATTTTTAGACTGCCTCTCCTAAAAATATGGAAGTCAAATATTATTTACCCTTAATAATATTTAGACTATAAAAAACAGTTTACTCTCTTGGAGCACTTCAGTTCGAGCTACAGAAGTGGCTCATGCATCTGACAGAGGAATCACGTGGTTCCCAAGGGTTTGATGGCATCATGCATGGTTGACTTCAGTTGGACTTCAGTGGCAGAAGTTTGGAGGAGTTAATGAGACAAATAGTGGAGTTGTGTTCTATTTATTTTAGTTGAACCGATTGAGATTAGTTTAACTAGCTAATCAATTAGTTATGAGTGGAGTGAATTAAATATTATTTAATTCATTAATTAGTAACTCATTATTCAACTCAAGAACACATCAGTTCACTACAGTGTATGATTAGTTCAGTGGAGACCAGTGAAAGAGGTAGATGAAAGGGTAGAGTTAGCTATCAGTTGTGACTATACTGTTGCTATTTGCAACACACAGATAGGAGGAGTAAGCCCATGAGGATTGCGCAGTTCAGGCTGGTGGTTTATTGATATAAAGAGGCCATCCCATAGCATTGAAACACGCAATAGAGGCAAGGCAATTGGCGGTGAGTTTTGAACCAGTAACATGTTCAAAACCGAGCTAGATTGTGTGTAACTTCATGAGAAAGTACTGAGTACTTGTGAGGAGTATTGTACTGAGTTGTTACTTGATTTCTCCATTATAATATACACAATAGTTGTGGGGTTTTCAGCTATAAGCTTTCCCCATACATACTGTGTTAATGTGTATGATAATTTGATGTGTTATCGCTTGATTTTATTTCCGCATGTGTGATGATCTCGAGTTGAGTTGAGTGGAAGAGATTATGTGTTGTGTATGAAGTTCAAATAGTATGTGACCAGGATAGTCCTTGGATAATTAACTGTCCAAATAAATTTCTACATGGTATCGGAGCTATTGAAGTTCAGATTGATCATCACAGTGATTACAAACTTATTTCGGTAGACAGAGTCTGCATGCAGGCCAGGTAGCCTCCGAATTCATCTTTCTTCGGAAAGTGAAAGGTCTGGTAAACGCCCCTTGCAGTCGATCTCTGTGCTAGAAATAATTTGATTTCACGATCTAGAGCGGTTGAGCTTTGAGGTGGAATTCGAAATTTTGCAGCAGTTTTGTTTTCTTGGTGCCAGTGTTGAAAATGTATTTCAACGGTTTGCGACTCGAATATGCTCTTGAAGGCAGTTCGAATTATGTTGCATGGAAGGATCGCATGGAAGCAGTATTAGAAGATAATGGTCTCAAGGAGTTCGTAGATACGGATGTCCAAAAGCCCACTGATCCTGCTGAAGTCGATGCATGGAAAAAGAAGATGGCGAAGTGTCGAAGGATCCTGTTGGAGCGCGTCAAGGATCATATTGTATCCAGCCTGCATGGAAAGGCTACTCCATATTTAATGTGGAAAGCTTTGACGGATCTATTCCAGAGTAAGAGTGACCAAAGGAAGCTGGCGCTCAAAGATAAGCTCGGGAACATCAAGATGGAGAAGGGCGACAGTATCGCCAAATACCTCACGAAGTTCACTCAATGCAGAGATGAGCTGGGAAGTGTGGGGGTTACTGTCGATGAAGAGGACATGGTCGACCTGGCTCTCCTTGGTCTTCCGAAGGCTTGGCACTCATATCAAGATAGTTTCAATGGTCGGGAGAAGCTACCGAGATGGGAGCGCCTTTGGGCGGATCTCATGCAGGAGGAGATAAGGAGGACTACTCGAGATGGATCTTCATCAAAGGGAGCTGATGAAGAAAACTGCGCTTTGTTTGCCAAAGCAAAGAAGGGGAAGGGTAAGAAAACCTCTCATTTTGGTGCAAAGGGCAAGAA